>JAVJAQ010005759.1:0-18825 GCA_032362365.1 Zygogramma bicolorata
CCGGAAATACCACTGTGTGAAAAAATGACCCGAAAATTATGTATACCAGCAAGATGTGAACAAATATTGAGTGCAAATTGTGTAGTAGATATAGAAAATCAGGCCTACTACATGTGCAAGGGTGGAACAATTATAGAAGGTGTTTATCTTGGCAATTGTTTAACCCGTGTGAGAGAGAATATGTGTGTAGTGAGTTTGATCAACGTATTGGAAAACCCTGTAGAAATCGATCTTCCACCATTGAAATTAGAAGCGATAGAGTTAGAAGATAATGAAATTTTGACGACACCTGTGTATAGTTTTAAAAATGATGAGAGGTCAAGATACGAAAAAGTAATTGAATCCTTGAAGTTAGAACATCTGAATTCAGAAGAAAAAAGCCCATTACTTGATATAATACGAGAACATTCAGATATTTTCCATTTAGATGGGGAATTTTTGACATGTACGAACGCTGTTAAACACAGAATACCCTTGAAACAAAATTCAGAACCGGTAAATGTTAGGCAGTATAGGTTGCCATTCAGTCAAAGAGAGGAAATCGAAAAACAAACGCAACAAATGCTTGAAGATGGTATTATTGTCGAAAGTAAAAGTCCCTATAATTCACCTCTTTTGGTTGTTCCCAAAAAGAGAGATGCAGATGGAGAAATCAAATGGAGAGTGGTTGTAGATTATAGAAAGGTAAACGAAAATACAATAGGTTATTCCTTTCCATTGCCAAATATTACGGACATATATGATCAGTTAGGGCACTCCAAATATTTTACAACTTTAGACCTTTCGAGCGGTTATCATCAGATTGAAATGGATCCCCGAGACCAGCACATCACAGCTTTCAGTACGAATTCAAAACATTTCGAATACAAGAGAATGCCGTTTGGGTTGAAATCGGCTCCATCATCATTTCAATATTTGATAAATAGTGTTATGTCAGGGATACAGAACATCAAAGCATTCGCATACCTTGACGATATCTGTATTTATTCTAGCTCACTGAAAGAACATTGTCAAAGTATTAGAGATATTTTTTCTAGATTACGGCAATATAATTTGAAACTGAGTCCAAAAAAATGCGAATTCATGAAGAAAGAAGTAATATATTTAGGGCATAAAATTACAGATAAAGGCATTCAGCCGGACGAATCAAAAGTAGATGCAGTCAGGAAATTTCCAATCCCCAAGGTATCGAAAGATGTCAAATCATTTTTGGGGTTAGCTTCATATTATAGGAGATTCATACAAGATTTTTCAAAAATTGCAAAACCATTAACGAATTTGTTGAAAAAAGATCAAATTTTTGAATGGACAAATGAATGTCAGCTAGCATTTGACGAGTTGAAATCAAAATTGACCAATCCTCCACTCCTACAGTACCCAGATTTCACAAAACCTTTCATACTCACCTCGGATGCATCTGGATTTGCTATAGGTGGTATTCTGAGTCAAGGAGAAATAAATAAAGATAAACCAATTGCGTACGCGTCTAGAACTTTGAACAAAGCGGAACGTAATTACAGTACTACTGAAAAAGAACTTCTCGCTATTCTGTGGCTATGTAACCATTTTCGTCCATATTTATTCGGCAGAAAATTTTACGTCATTACAGACCATAAAAGTTTGATATATTTACAAAATATCAAAGATCCAAGTTCACGACTTACTCGATTCAGATTGAAACTAGCAGAATATGATTTCGAACCAATTTTTAAAGCCGGAAAAATGAATGTGAATGCTGACGCGCTTTCTAGAATAATTCTGAACATCAATGAAAAGGAAAAAACATATAGTGAATTCTGTTCATATTTAGATTCTCACGTATTACCAAATATTTCAATAAAAGAGTTTAATGATAGTATTTTGAAGTCACCACCTGAAAATTCATTAGCTATTCCAGTAAGTGAGGAAATATGTTTGAAGGAAACCGAAAAACATTTAATTGCAATGTTGCAATGCCATAACCAATTGATTGATTGCATTGTTAGCGCAGAAACAACCACCTCAATTCCTTTGAAAAAGGACAAATTCATTTACTTGTTAACATTCAAACAAACGGAGGAAACGAGAGAAACTTATGAGAACATTTACAATACCCTCGTAGATTTCAAACTTACGCTACAAAGACATAAAATTTCAAAAATCTCTATCCCAAAATTAGGAGGCAAACATATCAAATGGGAAAAGGTCAGAATGATATTGAGATATTTATTCAGAGGAACGAATATTGAAATTTTTGTATACCATAATAGTATTATTTGCGATGATGAAATCACTGATGATCAGAAACAAAATTTACTCAACGAATTCCATAATACTCCTACAGGAGGACATCCTGGTGTGCAACGAATGTACAAAAGAATCAAACAAAAATATAACTGGAAAAATTTGAAGTCAGACATTAAAGAATTTGTAAGAAATTGTCAGGGGTAATATAATAAGTGGTATGATTATTACCGATAATTTTTTGGAATATTAATGAATTCCAATCCCAAAGCTGAAAATACAACGAGTCCGCAGGACGAGTTTTATTTTCTTGCATTGGGATTGCCAATGAATTGATATTCCAAAAAATTATAGGTTATTAATCATACCACGAATTATATTTAGGACGACAATATAACCCCTGTTTGAGCAAAAATTGTTGAATTGCCTGGTAATTGATTCTTTATTTCTGGCCGTATTCAAGGGAATACTCTTTTCCACTGCTTCATCTATGATACCAATCGCCATTTGTCCCCAACGATCGCTAATATTGATTAAGAAATATAATTAATCAAAACACATAGATTTGACGTTCATAATTTAAATCATTATTTTCACTTGACAGCTAGTAAAACAAAAACTAAGCAGGTTTATCACCGTGAAAATACAGCGACAAGCTATATTTTCACTGTAATTCGGATTCTATTGGCTGAATTTCAAAATTTGAAATAGACTGATTGGTTGTTAAGCAAGGAGATATATTGTCAGAAAAATAAGTGTGTCAATCGAAAACAAAAAATGCCATTACAAATAACAGATACCCCCGAATCAGCTTTCGACAAGGTCTATCTTGATATTGTAGGTCCACTTCCGATTACTTCTAATGGTAATAGATATATCTTGACGTGTCAAGATTCATTGACGAAATTTTTAGAAGCAATTCCTTTAAAAAATATGGAGGCAGAAACAGTTGCGCTCAAATTAGTTACCGATGTTATCTGCAGACATGGTATTATGAAATCAATTGTAACTGATCAGGGAACAAATTTCATGTCAGATCTATTCGTAAATTGTTGCAAGCTACTGAAAATCAAGAAAATGAATTGTACAGCGTATCGACCTGAGTCAAATAGAACGATAGCTGAATATTTGCGAAGTTTTGTAAATAAAACCCAATCAGATTGGTGTGAGTGGATTCCATTTTGCGTTTTTTCTTTCAATACCACACCTCATACGACTACAAAATTTACGCCTTACGAGTTAATGTATGGGAGACAGGCTATATTACCAAGTTCCATAACGCATTCCCCAACGTTTTCGTACACGTATGATGATTTTCTGACCGATCTGAAATTAAAATTACAAGTCACGCGAGAGGAAGCCCGTCAAAACCTAATTGATCGCAAAGAAAAAAGCAAGATTAGTTATGATAAAACTTCCAAAAACATCGAATACAAACCGAATGACAAAGTGTTATTGTCCGATGAAAGTACTAAAACGAGTAGAAGTAAAAAGTTGCATCCTAGATATACAGGACCATTCAGAATAGTATCAGTCGATTCAGATGTAAACTGTACTATAAGACGCGGTAACAAATTAGTGAAAGTTCACAAAAACCGATTGAAACCCTACCATGAGTAAAGCAATTTTAATTTTTTTTACAGAATCCTCGTCTACTATTGGTGCCTGACCCAGGTAGCAAGTGAGGGAAATTACACACTTACAGACATCAAAAAATCATCTGGAATTCATTATGAACACTTAGGATCGTGTCAACTTTACAATGATCAATATGAATTAATAACTTTTGTAGACATTTTCGAGCACAGTGTGAAGTTGCAAATATTGCAAAATTATTTCGCAAGATCAAAAACCTTTTGTCTCCATGACGTAGTAAAAAATAAAATTGAAGATCTATGTACTAACTTTATACGTACCACTGAACCTGTTATCGAAAGAATTTTGCAAGAGAAAGAACTTTTGAACCAATTGATAGGTCATAACATTGATTTGGAGGAGGTCAAGCATAGAACTAAACGCGGTTTATTTAACTTCGTTGGTAAGGCAACAAAGTTTTTATTTGGAAATTTGGATGACGACGATGCAGAATATTATAACAAAAAAATCAATGAATTCACCACAAATGAACAAAATCTGATAAAGATTTTAAAAGACCAAAGTCATGTCATTCAAACGACCATTTCTAACTTCAATCATACCGTTGGTACACTAAATATAAATGAAGGCATTTTGAAAGACAATATAGATAAGCTAACGAAATATATTAATAAAGAAATGAATGAAGTAGAGATTTTAGAGATCAAATTGAAGATAAACGAACATTTCTCAAATTTCATTATGCTATATGTTCAATATCAGTTAGAAACGCAGTCATTGATAAATGCAGTACTGGCAGCCAAAACAGGCGAATTGCATCCTTTCATTATGACACCTGAGAAACTGATAATAGAATTACAAAACATTTCAACTCATAACTATCTACATTTTCCGATTATGCCAATCATAGAGAACGCTCATGCGTTTTTGGACTTTATGAAGCTGAATGTGTTTTATAAAAGCAGGCGTCTGGTTTATATCATTTCTATACCGATGACAGACAATCAAGAGTATGACATTTATAAACTCACCCCCTTACCAGTACATGTTGCTGATAATAAGTACATATTTATTCAACCCACTAGTAAGTACTTGGCTATAAACAGTGTAAAGCAGAAATACTTGTTATTAACTGAACAACAGTTTGGTACTTGTACAGAATATGGAAATGCGAAATATATTTGCCAACAAGAAGCGCCATTACTTTTGACCCATCAACATGAAAGTTGTGAAGTCAAGTTATTTTACGCAACGAGTTCGATACCCGAGAATTGTGATAAAAGATTAGTGAGTCTATATCAGAATATTTGGCATCAACTAATTTTGAGTAATACATGGATATTTGTCTTGAGTAGTCCAGAAAGAATAAGTGTAAATTGCGACAGTCATATTTATACTGAGTTTGTCAAAGGAATGGGTATGCTTACCCTTTCAGAAAATTGCAAAGCATTCACGCAAGATGCTTTACTCATTCCTCATCGTATTCATTCTAGTATCATTGAACAATCGAATAATTTCATTCCGAGTGTAAATTTACTTTTCGACTGTTGTGAAACAGAAGATAATAAATTTAATATTTCTGAGATACATTTAAATCCTAACTTCAAGACTGTCAGCATGCATTTAGATGATTTGAATCTAGCAAGTAGAAAATTGTCTGAAATTGATGAAGAATTAGACCACTTTACTTGGATGCCCAGCTCGTTGACGTTTTCATCTAGTGTTTTATCTATTATTTTTATTATTGTAGTAGTTTTTATGCTATGTTTTTGTTGTTGTAAAAAATGTAGATTAGGAAGAAAATGTTGTGGAGCGATCCCTGGAATTTGCATTAGAATCAATAATAATACTACTCAACAACCGGATCATAGGGATCCAGTAGTTCAATATAGTCCAGGAGCCGCCTCCATAGAGTTCACTGATTCACCCCCTACAACTAACCCGAGGGCTAGACCGATTGTAGGTAGAAGAGGTACGAAAGATTTCTCGTCTTCTTAGACGTTCAATCTTTTTTCCAACAGGGGAGGTGTTGTGACCCAGTAGATATTAGATTTTCATAATGGTAAATTGTTCTTTGCATTTGCTAAAACGTTCCCATGAGATTCCAGACAGTCATTTGAAACTTCAGTTCTTATCTGTCACGTAGCTTTTAAAATCACGTTCTCTACCAGATAAGCTAAAGAAATGAGATACTTCAAACTACTTCCAAGTACATGCGAATCAACTCAGCAAAAGCTTACTAGCAGAATTCGAGGTAGAAACAAGTATAGAATAACTTTTGTCGACTCATTGAAACTTGTATTGTATTCGAGAATTTTCTTCACATCAAAACTATCAAATTTACTTCCATCGCACTTGGGCAGCCTGCGAGCGTCCGATCATGCATAATAATAATAATAATAATAATATTTATTCATCCTTTAAGACGTTAACAAAACGTATAGGACATGTCAGTCAAAGCAACATCAATAAAATCGTCACAAAAATCGTGTATATAACATAAAAAATGTACGTATATGAAAAGGTAAACATATTTAAGTATATAAAAAGGTTTAAAAGAAGCTCAAGAAAATCATTTATGTAAAATGGAAGAGAACTCCAGATCCCAATCAATCGAAAGTGTCCGAAAAAAATTCATTAACACTGTAATAAGCCTTAGATAGCAATAGAGCTTTAATTTCTCTTTTAAATGCCGAGATGTTCATGGTTCTATAGTGGTTAGGTAGGTGATTGAAGAATCTTATTCCCATATACCTGGGGGACTGTTCGAATTTCTTAGATCTATGCCTAGGGATACTTAACAATTCAGCATGTCTTGTAGGGTAGCTGTGGTAGAAAGAATTTTTGGTCAATCCATCTATATTTTCCCGAATATATATCATACATTTGAATATATAGATGCAAGGGAATGTTAGGATTTCATGGGATATGAAAAATTGTTTGCATGAATCCCGCCATGGGATACTGAATAAATTCCTAATAATTTTTTTCTGAGAAATAAAGACCCTATTTTTGTTTATAGCATTACCCCAAAGTACCACATTGTAACTTAAGTGACTATATACTAGACTGTAATAAACTTCCAGGAGTGCCTTCAAGGGCATAGAATTTTTTATTCTAGAAATGGCGTAATATGCTTGGTTTATTCTTTTACAAGTGGCGTCAATGTGATCATTCCATCTCAAACTGTCATCCACCATAATTCCAAGGAATTTCGTAAAATTTGTTGAAACCAGTTGCATTCCGTTGATGTCTAACACAAATGAATGCTTGGGAAGACTATTGATGCAACTGAAATAAATTAATTTTGTTTTGTTCAAATTGACAATAAGATTATTCAATCCGCACCAGTCTAAGAAACCTGATATTAGCCTCTTTGTTGTTGATTCTAATTCTTTCTGGCTCCGTGCTGAGACCGCTAAAGAGGTATCGTCAGCAAAGAGAGTTAGGTTATTGCTATTGATGTTGAAATAATTTGGAAGGTCATTGACAAATAAGAGAAAAATTAGTGGTCCCAGCACAGAACCCTGGGGAACACCCGAATTTATTCTATAATGCTCTGAAACTTCATCCTTTATCTTGACGAACATTTCACGCCCGAATAGCACACGACGTCCTGAAGACGAACCATTTATGTCCCAGTTACGTCGATACGTCCCGGGACGTATAGGAGACATTCGAAGAACGTACATTACCGGATGTACCATGTATGTACTGGTTAGACGTCCCATGTAGGTACATACTTGGTCCCGTTCCAATCGGAATGTAATAAAAACGTACATGCTTGGAAGTACTATGTACGTACTTTATTGAGTGTCCCTGATACGTTTACATTAACTCCTCTTCAGGTACGTACTTTTCGGAATGAATTAGGGACATACCAATGACGTGTTTTTTTGTGAATCCCATGTACGTACCGCTCAGACGTATCATTTACGTACATGTTTGGAAGAACTATGTTCGTACTATTTGGACCTTCCAGGTGCGTACATATTGAGTCCCTTTCAGATACGTATCTTTCGAAACGTTTGCGGGACATAGTAATGACGTACATTTTTGGAAATCGTATGTACATACTATCTGGACGTCTCGTTGACGTACTTTTTTGTACATACTGTTTGGACCTCCCAAGTACGTACGGATTGGGTTCCTTTCATTTTCTACATTTCTGTTAGTATGTACATACTGTTTGCAATATTCATAATGAATTATTTCTAAAAAAAATTGGAAAAATTGAAACATCGACATGTGGTGAATTTAAATACCAGAAAATTACATACAGAATTTTTTGCACAGCAAGTTTGATATTCCAAAACCGCCATCACATGAGACAGTGATCCTTTAGTCTTTTTTCGAATATATTTTCATTGTTACTGAACTTTCTAAAATTTTAATATTATCTCGAACAAAACTAACTTGAAGTCATCACATCTATAGCACCCAACTCCTTAAAAACAAGTATCTCCGTGCCGTAGAGCGTAACAGTGGTCGACAATAATATCTCTATAGAAAAGGTCGAGAGTTCAAGCCCCGCAGCAGCCAGGTCTTTTTCCAAGTAAGTATTCGGTTAGATGGTTAGTACACTTGAATGAGTAAAATTTCCAACTTGACTATTTGGTAAAAAAGAAATGAATAATCCCGAATATGAAAACTTAGATTCATTAAGTGATATAAAATGATATATCATTACGTTGTTTTCGAATATTGATCTAATATCGCCGAATGTTCACATTTTTTTTGTGGCCACTATTGATATCATCTACAATATAAGGTTAATATTCCCGTAATATTGAACCAATATTGGTCAAATATGTTTGTTCTACTTGGGATAGCGCATACAGAATGGAAAATGTACGTTTTCGGAATGTCCCAAACAGTTCCCCTTTCTGTACATTTCAGGTCCTGTGTGGACTAGAAAAGTACGTACCTGGGATTACCGACTATGCGGAAACGGTAAGTCGCAGGGAGGTCTTATGTACGTCTGTCGGAGACAAAAGTACGTCCTAAATACGTACAATACATCCTCACCGTACATATGCAGTACGTTCACTGGACGTACTTGTGCTATTTGGGCGGTCTTTTAGAAAATTCATAAGCCATTCTAAAAATACACCCCTGAATCCCAAATTATACAGTTTGTTTTCAATAAAGTTGTAAGTTAGACAGTCAAATGCGCGTGACAAGTCAAAGAAGACCCCTGCCACATGCATATTTTTGTCCAGGGAATTATAAATAATATCCACAAAAGTACAAGCAGCGGATTGCGTGGATTTACCCTTACGAAACCCATGTTGACATTCAGTTAAAATATTAAAATCCGACAGAAATTTTGCCATTCTCTCATTAGCTACTTTCTCCAATATCTTTGAAAAAGTGCTCAGTAGAGCCACCGGGCGATAGTTAGTAACATCCGTGGTTTCTTTACTTTTATGGATAGGAATGATTGTTGCTGTTTTGAGCGCTGTTGGAAATTTGCCGGTGCTGATAGATAAATTGAAAAGGTGAGCTAGGTGTTTGGATATCAATCCACTGGTTTCTTTTAAAATTCTGACCGAGATATTGTCATGACCCGTACTTTTTTTATTCTTGAGACCACTTATAGCATCAGTAATGTCATGTTCAGTTATTGGTTGGAAAAAGAATGTATGTGGTACTATGCTGGAAGTTGTGCAAGTACCTGACCTTTTGCTACCAAAATGGTTTTGTAGGCTGTTCTCTACCACTGTTGAGAAATAGTTCCCGAAAATAGTCGCCACTCTTTTTTTGTCTGAGACTACCTCATTATCGTAATTGAGGATGGTATCGATTGGTTTTTTATCCTACCTGTTTCTTTATTTACTAAATTCCAAACCGTTTTATTTTTATTGCTAGATTTCTCAATTAATTTTTCATGAAAATTCATTTTTGTTTTTGTTAGAAAAGATTCATAATCTTTCTTTGCATTTTTATATGCAGCAAGTGATTTTTTGTCACCTATATTTTTACACAACCAGTGCAAATTTTTTAAGGCTAGACTGGCTTGTCTCACTTCGGGAGTGACCCAGTTGGATTTATTCCTACTGGATGTATTGTGCTTTTTAATTGGGCAACAGTGCTCGATAATATCATTCAAGATATTCATGAATACCCCAAAACTAACATCAATATCATCTGACAAATATAGGGCCTCAAAACTAGTTACTGATAGTACCATGCAAAGTTGTTTCAAGTTTTGGACTGAGACATCTCTATATGTTAGGTAAGATGGTGCAACTGATTTGGTTTCAACTAGTGGTATACCATAAATAACAGAAAATATTCTATGGTCACTAAAATTCCCTTCATAAACATTAGACCTACAGCACTCTTCTTCAGCATTTGTTAATATATAGTCAAGTTTACTTGATGATGTTCTTCCCAGTTGATTAGTAAAAACTCTAGTTGGTACCATAGATGAAATGTGCAAGTTATAATTCGATAGCAAATCAGACAGCTGTATCTTTTCTGTGGTATCCTTCAGATAGTCGACATTGAAGTCACCACATAAAAAAATTTTGTTGTTGCTGCTATCGATCGACTCTAAGATATGTGATAATTTAAAGAGGAATGTGTCAAAGTTACCCCTAGGAGATCTATAGATGCTAAGTATATAAATCTTATTTCCCTGTACAGTTATCTTGATTCCACTTCCCTCGCAATGAATTTCCTCTGGCAGCTGCCTCAAATCAAGACACTGCGCAAGAAGTGATGATTTCACAAAAATAGCTGTTCCCCCATGTATATGGGTTTCACGACAAAATTTAGATGACAATCTGTAACCAGCCAAGGACATGAACTCAATATTCCCAGCATTGCACCAGTGTTCCACAATACTGACAACATCAGGCTCCTCCTCTGCTATGAGGACCTCCAGTTTATTCATTTTATTGTTTAAACATTGCGCATTCAGTTGCAGTATTTTAAGATAACAATAATTTGCTTGTTCTACACAAAATAATGATTTGAGATTACCTGAATTATCAGCATCTGAATAGACATTTGGGGCATGTTGATGATCAGTGGTGTTGACTGGGATCCAGAAGTTCGTCCATTGACAGGTCAAAACTTCCTATTTTGAAACATTTTTTTTTTGTACTTAGATTTAAGGTCATAACAATCAACTGTTTTATCCGGAAAAGTATATTTTACATATTGCTTGACATTGTCGATGGTTGTACACTGGTCCAGTCCGCCTATCCATATCCAATTTCGCTCAGGTGCCACTGTTAGCAGGCCGTTCGGATTGCCTGTACCATATGATTTGGTAGTAGCTGGTAGTGAGGATGAAGTGTTCCTTTTTCTATTTTTATGTGTAACTAACTTCCAGGGATTGACATCAGGGTTGCTTGATAAGCTTATTGGGTCAGTGTTATCATTCAAGTTGATAATTTCGGTGCATTTCTTCAGTGTCTTCTCCTCCAACAATTGCAAATTCGATTTGCACGTTGTGGATGGGCAATCCTGTATTTCTGGATTTGCAGTAGTGTCAGATAACTTTTTACTGGATGTTCGAGTTGTTTGTTTGTTTTTATTCTGGTCATTTTTTGTATCGTTCGATAGATTAGATGAGGAACCTTGAACACGTTTTTTCTGATTGGGTTGATTTGTTGACGATTCATTCAAGTTCATGGTTGAGCCACTTTCAAGAAACGCGATTTTTTCAGATAGAAGTGCAATGAGCGTGTTTTTGTCAGTGATGATTGTGTCCTTGTCCATTATTACTTGCCTTAGGAGTTTGCGATAAGTTAGTTAGTTCCAGACCACCAACATTGTATAACTAACCCGATTTCTTGTCAACGACCCTAATTCCAAGTTTGAATAAACAAACGGCGTCCATGGGATTTTGGTCTATCATTTCACCACCAACAATTCAACATTTCTGTACCAATTGTAACCAATTGTGACCCTTCACAATAAGGCAGGTTACAACACCATTATCTAAAGCTGACTTCAAGTCATTTATGCTACACTAAATTGCACATTCACACCTGTTTCTTCCTAGAACCAGATTGATAATCAGATTAATTCATTTTCTGGCACATATTGCAAAATTTGTATATACACATCTTTTTCGAGTATTTTCTCAAAAGCTGCAACATATTAATAGGCCTGAATTCTTCCGCTTTTATTGTCTTTGCAACTTTCCTCAAAAGAACAATTGTTGACACCTATAACGAATCTGGAATCTTACCAGTTAGTAAAGTATTCATTGGTGATGAGCGGCTTGGCCACCTCTTCAAAAAAATGTATATAAATGCATACCAATATCATCCGGACTACTTTTACTGGATGAAGAATAAATTATATCTTCAAGTTGTGATTTTTCAATCAGCCTGAAATAATTAAAACTGTTTATATGTGATAGGTTATACTTCATCATTTAATACAATTTGTAACTGGTTACCATAACAACTCTTTTCCCAATGATAATTCCCTATGTTTCAGATACATTCAATTTACTTATTTCCATATATAGTCTCTAACAGTATTCAATATTCTAATCAAGGCCGTACCCAGCAAAAGTTTTCGGGGTGGGTTTTGGCACCAGGCGGGGCCGATGGCCCTCCCAAAAGAACGTTAAAACTAATTGTCAAATATCCCATTTTCACGCCATTTCAAGCTTCATTAACAAAAGTAAGGACGACATCAAATAATAAATATATAAATAATAACAATAATAACAAAATAAATTTCCCTATTAATTTGGTGTCTAGGAAAATAAATAGATTGACAATGCAAAATAGACTCAACACTGTTTAGTACAATATAGTACAAAATTACGTCTGTAGACAATAACAGTTACATTACAAAACAAAATCCATTCTTCTGTTCTTTTTTCTTGCGAATTAATCGATCACTTAGTCTGTTGAAATTTTATGGCTTCTATGAACCGACATGAGCCAGTCCGCTTAGTCTGTCTTGTCCACACGAGTTTTTCAAGTACGTCTTCAATCGCTTGAGAGTGGAGAAGATCCTCCCAGCAGTTGCAGTGGTCACTGGCAAAGAAGCAAATATTTTCAGGAGGGTGAATATGTTAGGAAAAAGTTCACTATTACATTGGCTTAATGCCTCAATGGCACAAGGAGGCTTGTCGAGTTCCATTCCCAAAACAATTTCCACAGTGAGTACTTACTAGGTACTCGTTCAACCATCTTTTCATA
This sequence comes from Zygogramma bicolorata, assembly GCA_032362365.1. NCBI lineage: Eukaryota > Metazoa > Arthropoda > Insecta > Coleoptera > Chrysomelidae > Zygogramma > Zygogramma bicolorata. Next base: position 12,999 of record JAVJAQ010005759.1, read on the forward strand.
AAGTTTCAAAGATTCAACGTCTATTTTCTCGTTCGTTTAGTTTCGGAGTAAGCCCCCAGTACTGTACTGCCAATATATAAAAACGATTTTTTTTCCGAAAGTAGTGTAGTCAGAGATTTGGGAAAGCGAATGACGGTCTTTTTGTCGTGCTGCTACCCATCGTGATAGCGCCTATAACTATATGCTACGGCAACTTACGTAATGAAACGCTTCGGTCTACGCCGTTAACGGCGGATCACGTTCATCCACGAATTCCACGTAGGTGAATGGGTTAGTAAAATCATAATAAATTTGACAAATTATATACGTACATTTTAGAAATTGGTTTGAACTCTTCCTTATTTACCTATGAAGAAGAGAAAGAACAATTATAGCTTATTGAGTAATGCGTTTGAAAAATCTTATTTTTTGGAAAATTTAGAGGGGGTTTCAACCCCTCTGAACCCCTCCTGGGTACGGCCTTGATTCTAATTGCTGAAAGGGTGGAAGTATGTTTGATCTCCCTGCGTGTAGATGCATTCTGTAACACCTTTCTTTCAAATGATTTCAGCTTTTTGCAGTCATTTAATTGTCAAGTTCATTCAAGGACATGATTATATTGTTAGCGAGAATTCGTTCAAGGTTATTTATGGACAAAATGATATAATGCAGATGCAGTCGCAAAGTGGTTTTCAAACAGATAAGGTTATTCAAGGGCGATAAAATTCAGGCTAGCGACTATCAACTCAATGTGTTCCCCTGCAATATGGAATTGAACAATGTTATTCAATAATAGAAACACTGAGGGTTTTTCAGGATCACAAAAATATTCACAGATGTGGTTTGTTCGCAACCGGCTCAGACAGTTTGAAAAGTCATTTCGAAGTTGGACCACTAAATCTCAAGGGCATTTAAGGTCAAACTTACACATCCTAGACAGTACAAAGACCAAAGGTCTTTCATAGCTTATCACTGTCAAGGTTATTCAAGGTCCTAAGTGGTGGAGGGTCCTTCGGCATCCTCAGGCCTTGATTTCTCTGGAAGAACCTGTTACATTCAATAGAGATTGCTGGAACAACTCTTGAAAACTGTTAGAAACGCTGACGATATAAAAAGTAGTAGTAATAGTGGTATGTATGGTATTTTTGCATATCAAACACCAACGACTCAATCGAAGTCCTTCAGCAAATATGACTTGTTACGTGATACCTCAAGAGAAGCATCGTCCATATTACGGTCAGGAGCCGGGCACACAACCACAGTGTTAACTCATTTGCTACGATAGTAAAATCGGTTTCACTATGAACACGAGTTATAAATGGTAGTTGGAGAACGGGACAGTATGATAAAAAGGGGGCACGAAAGACGGCGAAGATTCAGGGATGCCGAAATCTCATAAATTCTAACCACCGATAAGTAAACAGTGGAAACTTATGTTAATTTAAATAAGGGTTCCTAATTATCAAGATAATTTTATTTTTTGATAATTATCAGATAATTATCTGATAATTATCCATACTGAGAGACAACTTATTTTCTTTATATTTTTACTTACAAATTATTTTTTCAGTTCAAATGTGTTGTGTATAAAAATAAGAAAGGCATTTATATAAACTTTTTAATTATTTGAAACTTTAAAAATAAAAATAAATGAATAAAACTAGATATGAAATAAAAAAATAAATATATTCAAAATTTCTTTTTCTAAGTAGTATAAAATTAAAATAATAATATGTTAAACAAAATAATATTCCGAACTTCTTGAACAAAAAAACAAATTAAATAATAGTATCACATTCTAACCATGTTAAGGAAATTATTTATTATTTTAAAATCAGTCTTTATATAAAGTCTTTGTTAAATTACTCTATGGTATGTTCATCCGAATCATTTTGTGTATTATGTATGTATTTGTGTTCGGTGAGTTCGGTCGGATACGAGGGTGCGTTCCGAACTTACGCTCAAGTGCACTGGAGTGCGAAATGGCAGTCCAGTAGAAAACGGTAATAATACAAAGTACAACTAGAGGTAATGTGGGTTTTCATAATATTCAAGATATTTATCAAGGTATAATTATCAATGATAATTATCACTTCGAACCCTGATTTAAATACGTTAATTCCATGCTAGATATCTGAAGGACTAAGATCTGTTGTATTGTAGGAAAACAGAGATAGTGAAAAATCTCCAATCTGATCTTTTCCACCATAACCGCTAGAGGGATAAGAAAGGAAACAGGTATTCTATTAATATTTACTCAATATATATTCTTGCTATATTCACAAATAATATAAATTTCAAGCAACTAGAAATAAAAATATATTTGTAACATACGAAATTATATTATAAGAACAGTTTCTTGTTTCTCACCTCAATTTATCTGATAAGATCTACCGAATAAAATATTTTTCATTGAATTAATGTTGTTTGCATAAAGCTATATCTGTTACTATCACAACTATTTTTTATAGGAAATGTTTCGGGAGTTTGCCATGTAGAAAATCAGTGCCATGAAAACTGAATCTTTCACAGGAATATTATCAAAGATTTTCGTTTTTTTTTTCTCCAGGTCAATTAAAAAAACACTATGACAGAAGTATAATCAGAATTTTAGCAGAGAGGGTTTGCGTGAGTGAAGTTTATCATGCCAAAAATAACTCTCCTGCCTGTAATAAGGCATTAGTTTCGATTAACAAAGAAAAAACTTTGTTTTTATTCAATTACTTAATGAATTGAAATTTTCCATGTGACTGCCAGTGTGCTGATTATACTGTCATTTTCATGTATTGTTCAAATGTTATAATATTATTAAATCATTTATTTTTTATCCATAATAATTATTCAATAAAATATCTGATCCTTACAACAAGTGCAATAACTTCGTAAGGTTTAAATATTTATTCACATATTATTTATTTTAAAATTGTAATATTGAGATTTATTGAGAATAAATTGTTATTATTATTATTATTATATTATTATTATATGCTTATATTTATGATGATACCTCTTTATTGGAATTTTTTTATATGGAACTGGAGAAGAAAAAACTGCATGATCTCTACAGAAAGATTTGTTGTTTTTTTTTGTGGACCTCATTTATTTTTTGAATGTATCATCTGCTAATTCCCGTAAAAAAAGAAAGCTCTCCTGAAAAAAGTATATAATTTGGACAGCTGATATAGATTCATGAATATTTAGCTCAAGATACAGGGTAATTATTAGTTAATTTTCATGATATAGTTTTGAAAATACCTGCCAAAATGCTAGTAGTGTTAATTCGATCATGATTTGTTCACTTCCAGACTTCAAAAATCAGCTTCAATCAAAATGCATGCAGGAAGCTCTCTAGAAATTTTTGATAATAGTCATTCACTAAAATCATGCCAAATGATATATTCCGAACGTACAAATCAATGTTTCCACGACTTCTTATTAAGCACCCTGTACCAATTACAGGTTTTCTTAATCCATACAGGAGTATCAGTACTTAAAAAATAACTGCGCTTCAACTTGATTCAATCGAAACTTATGAGCTCTGCCGTTTGAGCTTCACCATTTTCTTTGATTTGAGGACTAGCAGGAGGAGCTCCAGCTTGTTGGAAATGTTGTGGTATTTGACCTTGCTGAGGCATCTGACCTGGTTGATGCATCTGGCCAATTTGTGGCATTTGACCTTGTGGTGGCATTTGACCTTGGGGCATTTGGCCTTGTTGCGGTAATCCTTGGTTTTGTGTCGTAGAACCCTGTCCTTGACTTTGACCAATGCCAGTTTGGTTTGGCATAGGCATACCTGAACCCATCATATGTTGAGGTGGCAATCCGTGGGATCCAAATTGGGGTTGTGGACCAGTTGCTGTGTTGCTGGTAGTTGATGAAGGTTGTGAGGAGGTTTGAGGAAATCCTAGAATAAATTTACGATGAAACAGAAGAGGAAGTAAAGAATCTAATCACGAAAATTATAAAATTTCATAAATAATATGAATAAGTGAAACCTAGTTGATAAAAAGCTGGTAAATATTGAAATGTATCGGGAAAAAGTAAAACTGGTTGAAGAATTTAAATATCTAGTATTTATGATAGACAATGTGAACCACGTAAAGTCAAAATACAGCTGATTCATTTGTTTGATATAGTTCACTTTGTGTTATGACTCTCAATATTTGTTTTGTTCAGGTAGATAATATAAAATAAAGAAGTGATTTAATTACTAGTTATATTACACACTATTTCTCAGTGGATATTTTGTTGTTTTTATTATTATGACATAACATATTATTATGTATATTAGGATTTCTATATTAAATAAATATATTCTTATTCTTATCAAATTTTACTCACAATTTTCATTTTAATTAGACATAATTTTAAATACTTGACGTTCTCATGTATGTAATTTTAATTTGACAATGCACCTCCAAATCTTTCAATTACATTTTGATTATTACAACTCGGCAACCAATCTCAAAAACACAGTAAGTGATACCTTCTTCCTTGCTTCATATTGTATAAGCAATTTCGTTAATCAAATAAATTATGGTATACTGTCATAGGGGGCAGTTAATCAGAATTATCTGAAAAATTTGGATAATTTACAAAAATGGTTCTTAAAAATCATGTATGGTAAAAATATTCGATATTCCCCCAATAAATTATTTTATGAAAGTGAAAAAATGGACATCAGACAATTATTTTGTCTTAATATAATAACTTACATATTTTCTCATAAAAACTGCTGTAAGTATAATAAACATTTATATAATACACGAAATAAAAACAAAATTACTGCTAAAAATAAAATTTCCAAAGCCAAATCACAAAAAAACTTTTTATATTTAGCATCATTTATTTACGATAAATTACCAAATTCGATTAAAGTAACGAAGTCAAAATATTCTTATAAAAAACTGGTGAAAAATGGATTTTTGAAACTCCCAGATTATTTTTCCAGAATCTTATAGAATTGAAATTTTCCATGTGACTGCCAGTGTGCTGATTATGCTGTCATTTTCATTTATTGTTCAAATGTTATTATATTATTGAATTATTTATTTTTAATCCATAATAATTATTCAATAAAATATCTAATCCTTACAAGTGCAATAACTTCGTAAGGTTTAAATATTTATTCACATATTATTTATTTTAAAATTGTAATATTGAGATTCATTGTGAATGAATTGCTATTATTATTATTATATTATTTGTAATTTCCCTGAAAATGACAGTATAAACTGTCGAAATATGGGGAATATAGCGTTAAAAAAGTACACGTTTTTCTTGCTGCTTTATATATTATATATATAAACGGGCCTATGGAACAGCAATGCTGTTATAGTTGGCTCCGTTGCCATTGAAAATCGTTCTCAGTCTCTTGCAGATATGACTGCGGAAATCTATTATCACCATGTTGGTCCAGAATCAAAGAACAAAGAAATTTATGTAATAGTACATAAATCTTCATTGATGTCATAGGCAGAGGTAGAAGCTTTGAGTACTATTTTATTCACAATCATATGAAAATTTAATTATTTCCAGCCTGCTAGCAGGTTGAAAAGTAACCAATTATTCATTGAAAAAAGGAAGAGGTCGGAAATGAACTCTGCACAATTGTGACCTGTTCAATTAATTGAAATATCATTCTTTTCATCGTAATTTAGAAAGTGTTCAGATCAATGTTTTTATAGAAAACAAGCTAATCCTAACATGGCGTTTATATTGAAAAGATATAAACATAGAGTTTTCACTTAAAAAAGTTTATAAATCCGCGGCAAATGTTATGTTAGTTAGTTAAACAATAACTCCTACGAGTTGAATACCTGTATCTTTCTTGTAAACTTTTTTTATG